>SADC01001185.1:0-31866 GCA_004194705.1 Ditylenchus dipsaci
CCCTAACTCGAGTTCTACTCGCCCAACTCGAGTTCTACTCGCCAACTCGAGTCTACTCGCCCAACTCGAGTTCTACTCCCTAACTCGAGTTGTACTCCCCTAACTCAAGTTCTACTCCCTAACTCAAGTTTACTCCCCCTAACTCGAGTTCTACTCGCCAACTCGAGTTCTACTCGCCCAACTCGAGTTCTACTCCCTAACTCGAGTTGTACTCCCTAACTCAGTTCTACTCCCCTAACTCAAGTTCTACTCCCCTAACTCGAGTTCTACTCGCCCAACTCGAGTTCTACTCGCCCAACTCGAGTTCTACTCCCCTAACTCGAGTTGTACTCCCCCTAACTCAAGTTCTACTCCCCTAACTCGAGTTGTACTCCCCTAACTCAAGTTCTACTCCCCTACTCAAGTTCTACTCCCCTAAACTCAAGTTCTACTCCCCTAACTCAAGTTGTACTCCCTAACTCAAGTTCTACTCCCCTAACTCGAGTTCTACTCGCCCAACTCGAGTTCTACTCGCCCAACTCGAGTTCTACTCCCTAACTCGAGTTGTACTCCCCTAACTCAAGTTCTACTCCCCTAACTCGAGTTCTACTCGCCTAACTCGAGTTCTACTCGCCCAACTCGAGTTCTACTCGCCCAACTCGAGTTCTACTCCCCTAACTCGAGTTGTACTCCCCTAACTCAAGTTCTACTCCCCTAACTCGAGTTCTACTCGCCCAACTCGAGTTCTACTCGCCCAACTCGAGTTCTACTCCCCTAACTCGAGTTGTACTCCCCTAACTCAAGTTCTACTCCCCTAACTCGAGTTCTACTCGCCCAACTCGAGTTCTACTCGCCCAACTCGAGTTCTACTCCCCTACTCGAGTTGTACTCCCCTTACTCAAGTTCTACTCCCCTAACTCAAGTTCTACTCCCCTAACTCGAGTTTTACTCGCCCAACTCGAGTTTTACTCGCCCAACTCGAGTTCTACTCCCCTAACTCGAGTTCTACTCGCCGAACTCGGCTTCTGACCACCGAGTTTTACAAGTAAATTATTATTTTTTTAATTTTTTCGAGCTCTACTCGCCAACTCGGCTTCCGACCACCGAGTTTTACGAGTAAATTATTATTTTTTTAATTTTCTTCAGTTCTACTCGCCCAACTCGGCTTCCAACCCCGAGTTTTACGATTAAATTAAATTTTTTCAATTTTCTCGAGTTCTACTCGCCCAAAACAGCTTTCTAACCCCGAGTTTTACGAGTAAACACGATTTATTGATCAGGTTGGGTTTCACTCACCCAACTTGGCTTTTTTAAAACGAGTAAACTCGATTTAGTATGAATAGAGTGGATTAAAAACTCGTGATTTACATCAGTAAGCTTGACAGTTGTGTTTGATAATGACTTTTTATTGATTTATAATTTCAAGATACATTATTTTCACTTGCTGAGAGGTTGATTTTGAATAAGGGATTACATTATTGCTTACAAAGAATTATGAAAAAGCATAATTAAAATGTATTTTTACTAAAAACTCTGCTCAGAACTGTTAGTGAAACTAATGTTGAGAGAACGAAGTTGATGTTTCAAGAGCTTGTTTTCCATTTTCTTGTTTTTAGATGAGACATTATAAAGTTTTTCTGTGCTTGGAACATCTCTATTTGAGCCCCTTGAAGGGCAGGCTACCACTACGCGACCGAGAACTCGAGAAAATTAATAAAAAATAAATTTACTCGTAAAACTCGGGGGTTAGAACCCGAGTTAAGCGAGTAGAGCTCGAGTTGGGCGAGTAGAACTCGAGTTGGGCGAGTAGAACTAGAGTTAGGCGAGAAGATCTCAATTCTACTCAGATCAAAAATTACTCGCTGCTCGAGTAGAATCGCGAGTAACTTTTGATCCAAAACTCTACTCAACTTGTTTCAGACGGGCGAGTAGGATCACGAGTAACTCATGATCCAAAACTCTACTCAACCCGTTTCAAGTGTGAGTAGGATCAAGAGTACCTCTTGATCTACTGACTCTACTAACCTACCTGAATACGACCCCACAAAAGCGTTTCTTGAAAGTGTCATGTGCAGAGAATTCATGATCAAATAGAGCTGTTTTCAAGTTAATTGGTCTATCGAAAGCCTGAGCGACTAAAACAAAAACGTTAATAATTGTTGGATGAACAACATGCTTACTTTTCTTCCACATCTTTTCGAATGTTCTCTTGACTTTCTGCTTGAGGAACGCTGCAACCAGAAGAACCGAGGAACCTAACTTTAAAATTTCTCGTAAAGTATACAAAAATTTTACAATTGTCAATGGTGGTTGAATGGACCGGAATTCGGCCTGATTTTCACGGATTTTTTCATTTCGAAGAGATTCCGGCCGGAATTGTGGTGTTAAGACCACAACTTGATACCGGATTCCAGAGGGATTCTGGTCTGCTCATCAGCACTAGTTTGAACTGTCCCCCGTCTAAAGGTAATCTGATGCCGGGGTCATACCACAATAACTGTACTCGTGTGTCTGACACGAGTTGAGCAAATTAAAAGTAACTCTTGATTTTTAGACCTCAAGTAGATGAATACTGTTTTTAGATCCGAAAGTCTACTAACCTAGTTGAATACGACCCATTTTCCTGTAGATCATGGTCGATTTAGTAAGAAAGGGAAAAGTTGTAGTAGTCTGACAGACATAAAAGTTCTTAACACTCAAAAATACAAAAAATGCTAATTTTAGATACTTTAGTGCTCCAATATTTGGTTTTTTATCAACTTCATCAGATCGCTTATTTTAAATGGACAAAACGGAAAAGTGCCTAGTTTTGGCGAAAATCTGCCCGATTGTTGTGAAAAAGTGCCCGGTTTTTGTGAAAATATGCCCATCTTTGGTGGAAATGTGGCCGGTTTTGATATGCGCTATTCTATTTATGATGCCTTAGATAAAGTTTATTTCTTTAAACTGAAACAGTAACAAATGAATGTTCTATCCTACGGTCGCCAAAATATGCCGACTTAGTCCTTGATCTAAAGGATTTTTACAAAAAAAATGTACATTTTCCCAAAACGTGGGCAGATTTCGCCTTTTCGACTCAAACGGAAAAACTGGGCACTTTTTTTCTAAAGTGGGCATTTTTATGTATTATCTATTTTAAATTTGAGATGCAAAACGAAAAAACCGAGATTTTTATCTTCAGCTTGACTTTTCGGTGTCAAATTGAAAACAAATCAAAAATTTGCTTTTACAACTTACAGTTAACTTTTATTTTTGCATCTTTTGGCTTAGTCAGATTTTTTAAAAAAAGTTTCCATGATTGCGTAGGTGGGTGCTTAAAAAATCTCGCCCTGCTGTTGGTCAAAAAGAGAGACCGAGATTTAGACCGAGATTTTTTTGACGATAATTTTTCTACAAATTTTAATTCATTTTTTGAAAATTTTTCTTTGCTGAAAGATGTACAAATAAAAGTTGCTTATAAAAGATGTGAACAGAATATTCGCTTCTATTTATTTTTTCAGTTAAAATAGCTCTAGAAGTTGAGCGAGATTAGTGCGAGATTTTCGAGACTTACTTTAACTTCGGGAGCTATTTTAACTAAAAAAATAAATAGAAGCGAATATTCTGTTCACATCTTTTATAAGCAACTTTTATTTGTACATCTTTCAGCAAAGAAAAATTTTCAAAAAATGAATTAAAATTTGTAGAAAAATTATCGTCAAAAAAATCTCGGTCTAAATCTCGGTCTCTCTTTTTGACCAACAGCAGGGCGAGATTTTTTTTAAGCACCCACCTACGCAATCATGGAATTTTTTTTTACAAAATCTGACTATGCCAAAAGATGCAAAATAAAAGTTAACTGTAAATCGTAAAAGCAGATTTTTGATTTGGCTTCAATTTGACACCGAAAAGTCAAGCTGAAGATGAAAATCTCGGTTTTTCCATTCTGCATTCTATTTTAAATGCAAAAAGGCAGCAAAAATAAAACAAATATTTTATTTTTCAAAAACAATATTTATTTAAAAAAATTAGTGTCGAAACTCTGGTTTCTTCTCGGCTAACAGCCCTATTTGCTCCAATTGATTTGACATATCCTGCAGCTGTTTCAGTAAACGCGATTCATTTTGCTTCAGTTGTTGAATTTTCTATAAAAGTGATCCTTGACTATTTTGAGCAATTTTAATTGGCCGTTATATAATTTTGCCCCAAATGACTGAAAAATGGCTCCTTATTCGCCTAAAAATGCCTCTTATTCAGAAATACAATTTTTACTCATTTTTTGCGTTTACTTTCTGAGTTTTTTTTTCAATTATCGTGTAATTCAAGATCTCAGCTTCCTAACGAGCCATAAAATTTCATTAAATAATTACAGAAATGTAGGTATATAGAGGTTTGAATGAAATAACTTGTGTTTTTCTTTAAGTTTTCCAAACCCCTAAATTTCTACATTCATTAAACCATTCAGTAAAGTTTCATAGCTCGATAGAAAGCTGAGATCTTGGGCTACACGATAGTCAACACCTTCTTGTTAGTAGGCTCTGTGTGATAAGTCGCCCTGTTTATTACTTTCACCTCCCTATACACCCTTACTCCCTTCGAAAATTCAAGAGACGGCAATTTAAATTTTGACTAAAAAACCTCATACCCCCTGTTGTTCGAAATGTTTTTTGGACACTATCAAAAATAAAACAAATATTTCACTATTCAGGTAGTTTGGGCACTATTCGAGTGGTTTGGGTACCATCCAGGTGCACTTGGGCTTTTATGATTATCATCATATAAAAACATAAAAAATGATAAAATAAAGTTGCTAGACGGAGTCAAACTCGCCAACGGCGAATCTCGCCAACAGCAAAACTCGCCAGCGGCGAAATTCGCCAACGAAGAACTCGCAAACTGAAAACTCTATTTAAAAGCCCTCTTTGGGCGGTCCCAAGGCGGCAGTTAAATCGAATTTTTCGTTGGCGAGTTTTCGCCGTTGGTGAGTTTCGTCATGGACGAGATTTGACGTTTGTTGGACAACCACAACCACCCAACCTCAACTACCAGAATGGGGCCCTAACTGGCAGGAAAGTACCCCAACCATCAGGAAAGTACCCGAACCACCAAAAATGGAGCCCAAACCACGTGGATACCCCCAACCACCAAGATGGAGCCCAAACCAGCAAAAAAGTACCCTAACCACCAGGATGGCCCAGAGGAGGGTGTGCTTAAAATTTGTAGGAATGAGCCACGATTTACTTACCTCATCTTTATGATCAATAATATTGTGTAGGAGCTGGTTCTCCTCAGCAAATTTTGTTTGTAGTCCTGCATTAGAATAGCTAAAGCAGCTGTAGTGGTAGATGTGTGATTGTTAAGCTGATCCAAACTCATCTGTAATTTCAGTAATTATACCGCACGTCACAATCTAAAAGGTGGTCCTGTTCGTTAGTCTTTTACCAGTCACAGCCAACCCCACCTAATAGCCTACCTGAAACTGGTTTTCTAACTCCATTATGGCTTTGCCGCCAACATTTTCACCTGCTTCTGGCTGAGTTTTGTCTTGCTTATCTTGCTCTGCTTTGATATGTGTCTCTTTTTTGTTCTGGACCAATTGAGGGTATATGGCTAGACTCGGAGGTTTGTGACTGAACACTACCCTTTTTTCACGAAAGTCTTCCTTAAAAGAGTATCTTTACGCTTTGATATGGAATTGTACAAACTAGAATTTTTTAAGCCCTAGCTTTGTGATTCGGATGTCTGAGGAAATTTCAGGTGAGCCCTACGCATAAATATGTACTTTCGTTTGAAAAAAACCACAAAAAGACACGCGTGCCAACCTACCTAAGCAACTTTGTCTAACATGGAAAAGGCACGACCACCTCGTCACCTATCAAAGAACGTATTACACCAAAAGATAGCTCTATGGAGTTGCTTAAGAAGACGGTTCAAAAAATCTGCTATGCCCTAAACTGTGCCAAGATATTGGATGTTGAAAATCAAATTTTTTTGATTTAAGATATATAGTTGAGTGACGATATAGTGATCACTATATAGAGTGATCGGTTCTTACGGGTTATCCGCACCACCTGTTTTTTCAAAAGGCAATAAAGATTACTGAATTGTAAATAAAAAGAAAAGGTGGTGCGGATAACCCGTAAGAACCGAGTGATCTTTACATAAATTTTTACTTCACCTAAAAATAACTTTCCGAAGATTTTCTATCAAAATCTATATTTGACTTGATCAATCAAAAAAATAACGATGACAAAAGCATTTGAAAATTAATCTAAAGTCGTTTTATGAATTATCTATGCACTGTTTCTTTAGCTGATTCATGACCTAAAAAAGACACCCCTTTGATTCATAGCCTTCTTCTCGGCTTTTTAGGTGTAGCTGGTCATACATACATTCACGCTGTCCAAATCACGTAGAGTCTACATCTAACTCCCCGGTTTATAATTTAAAGGGCCATTGCCACCTGTTTTGAATTGTCCCCCGCCAATTCAAATTTTTCGATGATCATTGAACTTTTGTGCGGATTTTTTAACTTGGATTCCAACAAAACAAGGCCTAGAATTTAATTTTAGGTATAGTTTTGTTAGAAACCAAGTTGAAAAATCCGCATAGAAGTTCAATGATCAGGAGAAAAATTTCGGAGACGGCAATGCCCTTTAAATATTTTTTAAATTTGGCTGCTTTCAGGGAGGTGTGACCATTCATTTTGTAGCTGATGCTTCACTATTATATATGCAAAAGAGATTTATTCGTTTCGTTTCTTAGATAAGATTTTATCTAAAACTGTTTTTAACTCTAAAAAATGCGAATTTTTGGCGCTACTCTGTTTCAATCCCTCCCCCAATAATTTTCGGGCTTAGGAGTTAGGCTTAGCCCTTAGGCTTCGAGATCTAGGCATTAGGCTCAGGGATAACCAGTACTAATTTCATCATCTTTCAAAAAAAGTATGGTTTTGGGTTTACCTGAAAAATTATTGGGGCGCGGTAAACCGAGTAGCTTTTTTTTGGGTTTGGGGAGAATTTTTGACAAGTTGACTAACAATTTGATTGAAATTTTAATTTATTATTATGTGCTGTAATGAAATTTAGCATTGCGTTACAGCGCAAATCAAGAGCTACAAAATTCATTTTACAGCTTTCATCTATTTTTTTTTGAAAGTAAGATTGTCTAGATGTGATCTTTTAAAAAAACATTCTGGAACAAACTTGTCGAAAAAATGACATTCTCAATAAAAAAATTAAAGGAGACTTTCGGAGTAAATGATAAAGTTACAAATAGTGATTTCCCGCGAATTTCGTTCAAAATTTTTATGTGATTACCATTGTGTTTCACCACTCTTTTTAAGAAACTTTTGAATAGGCGGTCCATGAAGATCATGTACCGTATTTCCTCTAATAGAGCCCCCGGGGGCTTTATTTTTCGAATGCCCAAAAATCTTGAAATTGTAAATCAAAAATGGCCCTAACTCTGAAGTTCTAGTCAAAAAAACAAGGGGGGGGGCTCTATTAGAGAGGGGGGCTCTATTAGAGGAAATACGGTATATTGATCGAAATATATACATTTTGAAAAATGCACTCATTATTTTTTCTTAATTAGCATCATTTTGGTATAAGTGTTAATTTTCACTTATTTTTACACAATCTTTATTTCGCTTTCTTGTGAGGTATTGAGCTGCACATTAAAAAGAAAATTATAAACACCCACTTTTTTTGAAAAAATGATGTTCTCTGAAATGCAAAGTTTTTTTGAAAAAATGCAGATTTCTCCATTTTCATAGGTTTTCATTGCAAGTTTAAATTCGGCGTGAAAAACTGAACAACTTGGCTAAAAAACATTGCGGATCGGGGGTGAGCTGAAAGTTATAGCCATTTGAATTTACCATCTCACACAACTCGACATTGATAATCATGTAAACCATAAATTTGACCACAGGCAGGAGAAATCCCCACAAAAGGTGGTACTTTTTCACAAAAAGAGGGATCTTTTTCGCCTTTCTAACTAAAACGGAAAAAAGGGACATATTTTCACAAAAAGGGAGCAATTTTTCGCCAAAAAGAGGCATTTTTCCGTTTTACCCAAAAAAAGAAATTAGAAATTCAAGAAGCGGGAATTCAAACAAAAAAGACACAAAAGTGGTCAAACACCTCTTGTCTAAAAAATAGAGGGACTCAACTGCATCAAAATATTTAAGAAATACCTTTTCGATTTGATTTCCAATCGTCATATACTTGCTGTATCTGTTGCAGGCTCTGCGCACACTTTTCGGAGGTTGACTATTGGAGTCTTGTTCAGGGCCTACAATCAAGCCATTTTTAATCACGGTGAAGGTAGTGTTATGTAGTTTTGAGGAGCATTTTGACTCAAAATCATGCCATTGCTCACTACTGCTTGCCCCGTTGTCCCCGGTTACTTGGGAGGCATGAGAGGATGACATGCTGGCGAAAGAGAAAGAGTCTGATTTGTTAGAAGAGCACAACGACATTTTATCCAGCTGTCAATAATATAATGCTAACACAAAAACTTTAAAATATCTTTTAAAATCTTCTAAAATTTAAGACAAAGAAGTGTTTCTTTTATTAATTCTTTGGATTTACAGTTTTATTAAAAATAAGTTTTGAAATTTTCGTTTAAAATGCATTTTGTGGGAAATTCAAAAAAACTTTTTATACAACTAGAATAACGAATTTCAAGCCGAAAAAGGCCCGTGCACAATAGCGCTTAGACCCACTCTCACAGCGAAATTATTTTTGTGAAAACTGCAATCCCATATCCATACTCGTCACTTCAAGCTTTTTCAAATTTCATTGTGAACATGAGTGTGAGTCTGGGTGCGGGTGTGGGATCTAAGTCATTGTAAACGTGCCTAAAGTAATTTAGCTATTTAGATCTTCAACCTTGCAAAAATCTCCTCGAAGTTTGCAGAAGAGACATATGGCTAAACTTGGCTATATTGCCCATCTTCGCCCATCTAATTTATGTACAAAATGACATGTTGACTGCTTTTTTAGAATTACACAATGCCGAGAAACGGATGGTTGAACTTGAAAGAAGTGAAAAATGACTCAAAATAATGTAAAAATAAGAGTTTTTAACTTCCTCCAAGTTGAACCATCCGTTACTCGGCATTGTGTAATTCTAAAAAAGCAGTCAACATGTCATTTTGTACAGAAATCACAGAGCTCTCAAATAATGCATTATATGGTACCATTTCATGTATATTTTTTGAGAAAAGCTATTTTTTTGCGGTAAAACAACCATTTTTCTTAGATCTACTGTTATTTTGACCAGAAATGGACACCTTTTTGTTGATGTCCAAGCTTTTTACAGAATAATCAAAAATAAAAGTTTGACCTACCAAAAAATAGCCACGAAGTGTTAGTTGTTTAATAAAGCTTTTGAAATAATGGATGTAGATTTATTAGTTGTAGAATGGTTAACTCACTAATCGATGCATGTTTTTCGCCCGGTCAAAAATGAGGTGTGTGTAAAAAATGGCTCGCCACTGGCGAGTCGCCAGGCAAGATTTTTTTTGAACAAAATGTGCCATATTTGTATTCAAAATGTAGCTGAGTAATAGAACATTCTTTTTCATATTACTTGAGTGAATTCCGAAATGGCTCTCGTACTGGCTTCTTTATTAGTGCACCCAGGTAAAAGCGGATCAGGGTTAACGACTGGACAAATAGAACTAGACATCGAGATACTAGATTTTGACTCTAGAGATTCTGGAGCTTACACTCAAAGTCTAGCTCTGCTTCCTACCGTCCTTTTCAATATATGGCTGTAAATGATCATGTGAATTAATATCGCAAAAAACGCCAGTCCCTAAATAAAACCGAAATTTTACCCCTCAATAGTACTCATTTCTTCTCTGGTCAAACCTTCGCTAGCTACCTGATTTTTCTGAAATGATTTGGTGATCCCCATGAAATTATGATTCTAAAAATTATTAAACGCTTTGACAAATAAATAAAATTGGTGAAGGCTCAGGCTATATAAAACTAAGTACGCATCATTTTGGCTGGTTTCCTTTCATTTTGGTGATCATTTGCTCAAAATCGAAGTTGAAGGAAATTGAAGGAAAAACAGGAAAAACTCAAAACTGAAAGAGTTGCTGACAGCAAAGTATTGCTGTAAATGGTTGCGATCGATCGCTCGATGATTTTTGGTCCTAGCAGTCAGTACACTTACTAAAAAAGTAAATAACAATAAATAAGTAAAACCCCCAGATAGACTTGAACTTTTGACAATAGGCGATGGGTATATAAAGTCCCCTTTTTAAAACCTTGGTGACTTGGGTGTAGGCCACATCTCGACTGGAAATAGACTTTTAGATTGTTTACAGGATTAAAATGGCATGTTCATGCACGACGCAAGATGTTTTTCTCCTTTTTTGCTTGAAAGCTTAGAAAAGGGTAGTCAATGTTGTAGATAAAAAACGAGATACCGATTACACCTAAAACATCTCAGGGTGAAATCAATATTCAAGATTTTATTTATTTGCTTATTCTAATGCAAAAAAAATGTTGTTGGATTAATCAAACAAAATGGTCAATACATTAGTTGTTTGTTGTAAATTGTATTTTGGAAAGATGAGCCGTAGGGTCTTCATCACCTTCATCGATGCTGTCCAGAGTCTTCAACCGAAGTGTCTGACCATCTCGTTGGAGTAGCCAAGAGGCAGCATTGAGCCTCCGAATCTACTGGTGGGCCAACTCTCCACGATTGATGCCACTGTAGTCATTTTTTTGCCACTGCTATCGAGAACCAGAGAGAAAAGACTTTTAGTGGAGATTGCCTGAGCCTCAAGGTATAGCAAGACGATATAGTAGACTTGACAGATGGTGGCACATAGGAATAGAAACTAGAAAATAAGTTTTCACTTTTTGCATTTACTGTCATGTCAAATGCATTAGTAAAATTGTTATTTTAGCACATATGGCGCACGTCCTCTTTCCCTTGATATTTTTTTTACAAAATTTCTGTGCACATTCGGTCAGCCGTGAGCCATTCGAAAGCTGGCACTCCTCTCTTAGGCTACCGAATTATCATATAAAAACGATATAAAAAATTTCGTACAAGTTTGGGCATCCAAATATCCTAGTTAAGAGGATCCTAATTAGTATCTAATTAGTATATTAGTGTATTTTGCTAATTAATTAGTATATATTAGTATATTTTGGTATATTAGTATTAGTATATTAGTATATCTAATTAGTATATTTTGGCCCCGGATTCTGCAGTAGAACCGTATCTTAAGTTTCTACGGTTTCTTTAGCATGTGTAACAAACTTTTATCTGTTTGATGAACAAAAAGAACCGGTGGGTGTCAGCTTTCGAATTCCGGATTTTTATAAGAAAAAGTCCGAAAAGAAATAGGAGCTAGGCATTTATAATCCTTGCCAACTTTTTGAAAATTTTATCATTATATCATCCCCTGGTCACGCTCCCTGATCGACATCGAGGTCGACATCTATGAACTTCTTTTGTGACCAAAGATGATTTTTTCTGGTATCTTTTATATGTTTTATACCATTTTGATATTACCAACGATAGCTTAGGAACTAATCTTTCTTACATCAAAAATACTTTAAAAATTTAACAAAATGAAAATCATAGATGGTTAGAGATGCGCGCAATCACTTACCTTATACATAATTCCGAGCAAGACTCTTGACTAAAAATGCATAATGGCCAGGGCTCCGAGCGAAAATTTTCAAAAAAGAAGTTTTGGGTAAAAAATACATTTTGATTATTTTTGAAGTAAAAGGGTCCTTTTATCCAGTGCTTGTCGATATTTTGAAGCGAAAAAAATAAGATTTTGACTAAATTTTCAAAAATAAAAAAAAGATTTGGGGTGCCAAAAAAGGACAAATCTTTTTAAAAGGACGATTCGGAGCCCTGATAATGGCTTGTTCAGAAATCCGGAGTTGGAGTAGGGGTATTCACAATGCAAAATACTCCAACTCCGATTCCAACTCCAACGTGTTCACGTAGTCGGAGTTGAAGTGTCTTTGGTTGGTGAGCGCGTTTTTCGCCAAAACTTGTTATTTTTCAAGCTTTTGATTGTTCAGACTCATAGTTGCAAGGCTGCCGCCACTAATAGCTCATAGAGGGGAAAAATGTAGCGATTTTAGGCATAAAAGGTCTTCACTACTCAGAGATACTCTAACTCCAACTCCGACTTCGTGAACACCATGGAGTTGGAGTCGGAGTGGCGTCGGAGTTGGAGTAAAGTGTGTTCACGATGCCAAATACTCCAACTCTGGGTTTCTGAATGAGCCATAAAGAGACTCTTTTTACGTTTCTACCAAAACAAGACCTAGAATTTTATTTTAGGTGTAGTTTTGTTAGAAACCAAGTTGAAAAATCCGTATAGAAGTTCAATGATCAGGAAAAATGTTTGAATTCCCGGGCATCACCTCTTATCAGCGTGGGCATGCCCCTTTAAGGTGGTCAAGTGTGCAAATTTTTTCATTTTTGGTAATATCACTTCTAGTAATGTCGTTTCTAGGCTAGAATCTTACAAAAAATTCGATAAAAACATTTTTAGCTGTATAAAGGGAATATGTAGGCAAGAAAATTATTTACTTTTTGAGCTATTATTACTATTATTGATCACCTTAAAGTACACGAGCTCCAAATTAGCTTAACTGCGCAAGCATCGCGAGATTTTCCATTAAATAACAGTTAAATCTCAGTGGGATACCAAAAATCAGTGGGATACACAAAAAACTCCCACTGGTGTACCACAAACCTCCACTGGCTTACCACAAAATCAAGATTCCCACTGGATTACCACTTGAATCTAGTGTGTATTAAGGGTACCATTTTTAAGGTTCCAACTGGGAATCCAGTGGTATTCCACTGGAAATTTTGATTTTGGTGGGACGGTGAGTGCATTTTTGAACCGATTGAAAGTTTGGCAAAGTGTAAAATTTTCAAACCTTTGCTCAGTTGTCCAATATTTTTGTTGACTAACCGGATACGAAACTTTTATGTGATTAGGGTTTATTCTAGAAAAAAGAGCCAGAGCCATTTAAAGTTAATAAGTCAAAAAATAGAATACCTAAAAATTCAATTTACTTAAAATGCTTAATTCTCGAAAATTTTCTTATAAAAATCCCTCATCCTCATCATGAAATTTGCTACAAGATATACCAAAAAGATAAAAAAAATTCTGGCATTGCCAGACCTCTCGAGAGGGTGGTCTATTCTTACAGAGGTTGTCTTTTAAAGAACTTACTGCTATTGCGATATAGGGGCGTACATTATCTCTTGGAAGATGCTTAGAGAATTTACAGCAATTATCAGCGATACAACTGCACAAATCGTAGTGGTGACAGCGCCCACAGCATTGACAACAAAATCCTGCAATTTTATAATTCCTTATTAAATTAACCGTGTTTGCTTTTCGTATATACCAGGGTAGGATTGGGTCGGCCGGTTAAAAACCGGGATTTTCCTAAAACCGATTTTTCCGGTTGTTCAAACCCTGTGTTTCAGTAAATTTGTCAGAAAAAAACACGGTTTTCAATTTATCGATCGTATCATATTCTAGTTTTTGCCGTGTTTAGTAAACAATTCAGCCGTTTCAAATGAAAAATGTATTTATTGGAGGTGAGTAGGTGCAGGGAAAAGGAAATTTTTCAAAACCCAAACATGCCCTTCAAAATTTGTTATTACCTTTGTTGAATAAAAGTGTGAGAAAACTTTTTCGAGAGAATTCTATAAAACCGGCATGAGAATCTTATATTTGAACCAAGAATATTACCATCGCAAACCCCTAGTCAATAAGTTTGTTTATGCTACAAAAAAAACTCACAAAGACGCATAGGGTAAAAGTATGCCAACACGAGAACTAGACACCTCTTTTCTAGCATTAGTGTTAACCACCTCCAACCAAAAGTGTTCCAGCTGTAGCGAGAACAGCTGGCATAGCCAGGAGAACAGGCTATAAAGAAAGAGCATGACAGCTGAAATTTGAAGCATCAACTTGTCGAAACCATTATACATTCACCGAATATTTGAATAATGAACAGTGCAGACAGTAAAATTATCTGACAAAAAATGTTATTTACAACTTTTTAAAATTCAAATTATTAGGTCAAATTTAATTGCAGAACCAAGAGTTTGAAAGTCAGTAGAAAATATATGAAATTATTCGAGTAATAAATCCGTGCATAACCCATCCAACTTTTTTTTTACCTATTTTTTCTAAGACCGTTTGCACACAATTCATCATCCAAAAATTAGCTCATTTCCTTGGCTACAACAAAAGGCGAAACGGGGCAGAAACTTGACTCAAGTTTCTGCCAAAAATGACCAAAGAGTATGTAATACTCTAATCCAAAACGGCCGGAAGGCAAGTTATTTTTCCTTTCCGTTCTAACTTTTCTCATTTCTTTCAAAGTCCCATCCACCGTTAAGGAGCCACAGGGGGCTTAATAGTTAGAGATGGGCGCACTCACTTACTTTAGACAGGATTCCGAGAAGTACTCTTGATCATAAAATGCTATAGAGTCTACTTTTGCCACGTCCCAGTTGAAGAACATGGTAAGACGGTCAAAAAATAAAAACATTTACTTTTCTAACTTGCTGCTATGAAAGTGGCCTCTTTTCTTCCCTCCCCCTTCCTACACAGCTCACATTACCTTTTAAAATTGTTTTGGCGCCAATTTAGAAAGCACTTTTTTCGATATTTTTCATATATTTTTTTGCCTTGGTCCCCCAAGGCAACCAATTTTTTTTTCGAAGATTGCCTTCATACACCTAAAACGTATTTTCTACCAGTTTCACGGCATAAAAATAGATTGGAGCGCTTCAAACCGCGTTTTGGATTTCCGGTAAAGTGTAATGCAGCCGTTTTCGGGGTTTACTAAAGGCTATAATTGAAAACACCCCTTAACACTCAAAGGCTGAGCGGCACTTTTGCTTAGCTGGACTCAGAATTCCACGCTGAATATGATGGTGTTTTTGGTTTTTGAAACTTTCGTCAAAATTTTTTGCTAGAGACTTTTGAAAAGTGGAAGCTTTTTAGAATTTTGTCTTGGCACGAAAGTACGAAAAATGATTATAAGTTCTTATATACTGATAATTTTTCCAGATGTAAATTGCATCTTGTAGAAAAGATTCAGGGCTATCTTTTAACCAGTTATTTTCTTATGTGTCATGAAAGTTTACTGCTGAAAAATCCCAAATATTATAGTGTCAGCCATTTTATAAGGACTTATCTTTAAGAGATTATAACTTTTTCATATTAGACTAATTAGATGTGAACAATGTTTTATTTTGTAGAAAATTTATGGAGATTCCGAATCTGCAAAGAAAGTCATCAAAATAATTTTCTCGCAGAGTTATGGCTTCTGTTTCTGATTGATTTGCTTGAAAACTGCTAATTTAATAAAAGATCAGTGTCAAATATTGAGTTCCTATCAAGACAAATTTTATTCAAACTTATAAAAGATTGAATATTTAAAAAACTTTTGTCTTGATAGGAACTCAATATTTGACACTGATCTTTTTATTAAATTAGCAGTTTTCAAGCAAATCAATTACGTTGAACACTTTCAAATAAATACAACGTCACTCAGGTAAATGGGCATTAAACATGCGAAATACTAGCACTTTTTGAAAAATTTATAAACACAAAATTCAGTTCCTTTTTATTAGGATCGAAAAATTGCGTTTAGTAAACGGCTGTAGGTGAAAACCGTTTATTTTTCAGTACTTGATTGTAACAGAAAGTGCAGAAACTGCACATCATTTTGATACCAAAACAAGACACCAAGTCTTGGAAAAAAGTAGTCCAAAAATCAACAAATTGCTTGGAGCTTAAGCTTTTTCCGAGTCATTTCAAATTCGCGCCTTTTATGGCATTTTGTATTTTCATGACTTTTAGACAGGAAATTTTATTTTTAGTAAATTTAGGCCATTTAACGTTGAGACGGGCTCAAACGAGTGTCCCATATTGCAAAAAACGTGGAAATTGCTCTCGTAAAAAAAATCAAATAACTGAAACAACCCGGAACTCTCCCATTTCATACAATCGATCCCTGAAACGAACCGCTGGTAGCACTTTTTCACAGAATTTTTTTCTCCTATCTTGTTCAGCGTTAAATTCTGAACAAAACGCTCGCATCGTTACAAACCGCCTTTTAAGTGTTAAATTATGTGTTTACCCCCTTAAATTTCTTTTTTACCCCCTTAAGTTCAGATTTTGTCAAAATCATTTTGAACAAAATATGCATTCACCCCTCAAATTATGTGTTTAACTCTTCAAGTTTGAACTCTTCAAGTCTTCAAGTTTGAATTTTCAGTAAATTTTGCGGGGATTCAAACTTTTAGTCAAAAAATGACTTGGATCGCTCAGAATCCCACCCGGAGTGGTCAGAAGACACTGAAAGTTGGTTTTTTGGGGTTTTACTAATAAGGGGGTTAACCTTCTTTCGAAAAAGCAATCGGTGAGATCAGAATTCCAGTCCGATGGGCTTAATGGCTCAGAATTTCACCCTGAACCATTCTCAATCATCTTAAACCGCCCTAACTACTGATTTAGGGTAGTAAGATACTGGTTTAGAGCAGTTTGGGATGGTCTAGGGTTGTTTGATATGGTTGAAAATGGTTCAGAGTGAAATTCTGAGCGATTGAGCCTATCGGACTGGAATTCTGATCCGACCAATTTTTTTAGCAAATAGTGTACCCCTTTTTAGTGAACCTCAAAAAAACAATTTTTTGACCATTTTTGACTATTTTATTGAAAATTTTAAATTTGATGAGCTAAACACATATTTTAAGGGGTAAACACATATTTTGTTCAAAATATGAACTTAAGAGGGTAAAAAATAAATTTAATGTGGCAAACCAGGGTTTGTGATCGTCCTTTTTTAAAAAAGATTAGTCCTTTTTTCGGGACCCAAATCTTTTTTTTTGGAAGTTTTTTGTCAAAATCTTTTTTTTTTCGCTCCGAAATAGCAATAAGCACTGGATAAAATTTTTACCCAATGTCTTTTTTCGAAATTTTTCATTACGAACCCTGGGTAAACCCATAATTTAAGAGGTGTTTTCACCTACAGCCCTTTTACTAAAGAGGGCTAAATTTTACGCGAAAAATCAGTTGAGCGGATCAGAATTCCAGTCAGTTCCTTAATCGCTCAGAACCGCACGTTATTGCACTTTAAACCACCCTAAACTAAGTTTCTGAGCGATTAAGCCCATTTGACTGGAATTCTGATCCGCTCAATCGGTTTTTAGCAAAAGTTTACGCGCGTTTAGTAAACCCTCAAAAAACAATCATGACAAAAAAAGTTACAGGCTGTAACTACTTTTTTAAACTTATTACTTTCGTGTCGAGAAATAGTTACAAGAATAGTTACAAATGTCAAAATAGTTACAGGCTGTAACTATTTCTCAAACGCGAAAATTTGTAACTATTTCCGCAAATAGTTACAAAGCGCATCACTGTCTTCAGAGTGTTTAGCAAGACTCTTAAAAGAAGCTCAAAACGATTTTGATGTAAAACTTTGGTTTTGCTATAAAAACCTAGACTTTTGGCATCAAATTCGTGTTCAGCGTGGTTTATTTGCTTAGAAAACCGCCCTTAAAGCTCAACCACGGCCCTTAAATTTGAATTTTAGTTCGGTTTAAAATAAGCAAAACGCCAAGATTTTTAAAATATATTTTCCTACACTTTAGAAATATTCAGTGATTTTTGACTGCGATACGGAAATTTTGATGAAAATTATTTTTTTGCAGGAATAACTATTTTTAATCAAATTAATTAGGAGAACTGAGAATGTTGAAAATCCGACCCTACCGGAGTATACCTCCCCCCCCCCAAATTGCGCCACATTCAAATTGCGCCGCCGCAAATTGCGCCACCGTAAATTGCGCCAATGTAAATTGCGCCACATTCAAAGTGCGCCGTATTCAAACTGCGCCACCACAAATTGCGCCGCATCCGAATTGCGCCACCGCAAATTGCGCCGCATTCAAATTGCACCACCGCAAATTGCGCCGCATCAAATTGCGCCGCCGCAAATTGCGCCGTATTCAAATTGCGCCGCATTCAAATTGCACCACCGCGATTTCGCCGCATTCAAATTGCGCCGCCGCAAATTGCGCCGCATTCAAATTGCGCCATAGTGTAGTGTAATGAAACATCTCCATTAAACGATCAGTTTAGCAAATGGTCAGAGTATTTTTACCGAAAGAGGCAATGTCCTTGGCTTCTGCAATGCCTATTCAATGAGGTTTCGTGAGGTGAGCAATATCAACAAACCAAGAGCATCTGGTGGAAAAGAAGATGCATCATGGTCATCTCCCTGATACAGCTCTTATTGAAGTTTTTTTTCGTTCTTGCAGCGGTTTCTTTATCTCATACTTTGAAGTCAGGAAGAGGGTCTCGAAACCGATTTCAGCAGCAGAAAGCAATCGTGACACACCGGTGAGTAGCATAGTGGATTTAGCATTCAACGGGCTTGTGGGTGAGACTAGAGACAAAAAACCAGAGATGGGAGGACTTTTTTTCACTTCGATTCGGGTTTGCGGATCTTAATTGCCCAAGTCATGTGTATATTTATTCCATCATAGCCGATGACAATTGGTCTTTGGTCTTCCGTTGCAGCCAGGATTTATCGGACCAGCGCCGCCACCAAGAGTACTCGTCTTCACTACAACCAATCTTCTCCGGCTACTTCAGGTACTTAAGAAACGCAATCTGTGGTGGCGCAATTTGAATGCGGCGCAATCTGCGGTGGCGCAATTTGAATGCGGCGCAATCTGCGGTGGCGCAATCTGATTTTGGCGCAATCCGCGGTGGCGCAATTTGCGGCGGCGCAATTTGAATGCGGCGCAATTTGAATGCGGCGCAATTTACGGCGGCGCAATTCGAATGTGGCGCAATTTGATATGGCGCAATATGCCGCTGCCCGAAAAAATGAGCCCGATTTGAAACTTCAACTTTTTTTGGGCGGGGCCGTCATTTATGATACGAGTTCTAGCCCAGTGCATACACATTAGACACGAGACTACTTTATTGGATACCGGAACAAATTTATAAGTTGAATTTAGCAGGATAGATACTCTACGACGCCAGTTCTAACGGAGCACTCTCTTGTGATTCATGGGTTTTGACACCTCTTCCTTGTTCGCTTCCTCTTAGTAAAGCTAGCATTGTCCTCTTCTTCAGCAGTCTGAACATCATTCTTCTTCTTGCCAAACGCTCCCGGAACCTGACCTGGCAACTGTTGAGCTTTCTTGTCCATCTTCGCTTCCTTGCACGACAGAGGATTGGGTCCCTTGGGTCATTTTCTCTTGCGCTTTTTCGGAAGTTCACTGCCTCGCACTTCTTCTTTCAGCTGTTTGACCTTTTCTAGCCCATCTTTTGACTTTTGACGAACCTTGTAAGCGGTTCAGCCGTTTCGAGAGCACTTGAGCTACATTTTTGAGCCAGACGTATACGATCATCGTTATCTCTAATTGCAACACATTTGTGAATTCTTTGATCTGAGCTGTGACTTTGTCTGTTGGTGCCAGCACATTAACTCATTACCAACCTTAACCGAAACTAAAGATTATGACTTCGTTCGAAAATCAGTACCTTTCTAAGTGCACTTTTCAGGTTTCTTCGCTGAGACCCACTGAAATTACCCCAGACTTGCAAGTCTTCGATTCGAGTCATTCTGACTGGAGAACTTTTTCTCCAAACGTGGCAGATTTTCACAAAAACGTGGCACTTTTTCACAAAGCGTGGCAGTTTTCACAAAAAACGTGGCACTTTTTCGCCTTCTTGACTAGAATCGAAAAAACGTGGCACTTTTTACAAAAACGTGGCACTTTTTTCTCCAAAACGTGGCATTTTTACGTATCGTCCTTTTAAATTTTTGGGCGGCTGTGACACCTTGCCGATTTCAAATTCTCCACAAGACAATAATTATTCAAATTTCGAAAAATTCAACTGCAGTATCCAGTAGTACAAAAAGTATGTACAACCACAGTACAAAAAGTATCCGAAACCGGGAGAAAATAAAAGCCCTGAACTTTCAATCGAAATAGTTGCGGAAAGAACGAAGTGAAGCTCGATTCTGAAGTTACTATTCTGACCAGAATTTCCCCCATCGAAAGCAACAACATCTTCAGCAGTTTCTTCGTTGAGCATCACTTTTTTCTGAAAGTAGAAACGTAAATTTTAAAATGAGCCTAGAGAATATAAAAATTCTTATGCAGCTAGTTACGACATAGTGGTCGAGAAAATTAATGTC
This sequence comes from Ditylenchus dipsaci, assembly GCA_004194705.1. Lineage (NCBI taxonomy): Eukaryota > Metazoa > Nematoda > Chromadorea > Rhabditida > Anguinidae > Ditylenchus > Ditylenchus dipsaci. Next base: position 20,220 of record SADC01001185.1, read on the forward strand.
AAGACGGCTAAATTTGAATTTGGGACACAGTGAACGACAGAAGTGAGAGTGCGAGTGAAAGTGAGAGTGAATGTGAAAATTTTATGTTTTTCCCATTGGGGACAGAGTGCGAGTAAGAGTGAAAACAGAGTGCGAGTGCAAGTGAAAGAGCTTCATTGGGATCGTAGCTTTAGACACACAAAAATCAATCACATTTTTAATCCAAACTTCCATGTACCGCATTTTAGCTTATATTACTGTATTTCCGACTCTTGTGCCGCAATTCTATAAGGCCCTAAACGAAATAGCTTACCCATTGCAGTGTCTTCAATAATCCAAATGGCCAAATCAGTGGATACCGTATGTTAAAAGCGACCATTGGAAAGAGAACCAATGACAAATATATTTAAAAATGACAACTCAGCAATTATTTTAATACTGCCAGAGTCCAACACAAAGTAATTTTTGTATGAATTAGCTGCCAGGCAGAACAAAAACAGGTGCAAATAACTAAATAATTAAAGCAAAATATGTACGAACAAGCTTGCTGCCGCTTCACGTAAACACAACACTTAACCTAGGATGCAATCAAAGCGCTGCAGAGAGAATCAATAATAGCACGATAGTCATATGTGCAACCAAAAGCTAGAGATACACGCAAGTAATTCGCAAGAACCACACCTTTCCCAAATATCTATTTTTTAATTTTGAGATGGCAGCCCTGCTATAATAAGTAACAATTTCGATCTTCTCTTGTTCACATCTTCCTGAATTTTCGGACAGTGGTCAAGCTGACCAGGGCACAAATTACAGCGGTGAACTAAGTGAAATCTAAAACACACGAAAAATACTTAAAAGATTTTTGGAAAGGCTTATTTTAGAGGGTATATGGTCACAAAAATATATACAACACATATTACCACCTGCATGCTAATAGCGTCACGAATCACTTGGGTACCTAATTACTACAACAAGAATCGTACTCCTAGGCATAAAGAACTAAGGAGTGATCAGATTATCTAGTGTTTCGACTAACAAAACCACTGAATACGGACATGGTCTACCCAGGATTAATAACCGATCATGCAAAAGAGATCCCAGGGACAGCCTATCACAACAACATACAAACAGCAACTTTATTTCCTTGACGACAACAAACTACAATTCAACAACAAATTTTTATAATTATTCTCTCATGTGCTCTGACTTAGTCTTTCCACTCCATTCCCAAAGTTCTCTGGAGGAAGCAGTACATGTCCACAATCTCTGCGATCTGGGAAAAACATTAATTATGTAAGGATCGGACTTAAGAAAGCAACTTACAACTTTTGTGGTCGGCTTCCCAGCTCCATGTCCTGCATTGATTTCAATCCTCGCAAGCACAGGATTCTTCTGCCAGCCCGCCGCTTCGGTTTTCAGAAAATGATACAGCTCAGCGATGTACTTCAAAGTATGAAGAGGAGACACGCGATCATCATGGTCACCCGTCATTAGCACTGAAAGTAGCATTTAATGAATATTCGGAAAATAAATGAACTCACACGTGGACGGCCACTGCACATCTTTGGTCAAACGGATATTGTGAAGCGGCGAATACCTACAAAGAATTATTATAGACCTTAAAACAAAGGAGAAGAGACATACTTGTAGATGAACTCGAAGTCATTCGCATCGTCCGGATTGCCATACTCGGGGATCCAAGCCGCGCCAATGGTGAATTTGTGAAAGCGCAGCATATCCAGAACACTAAAAATAGGTGGTGTAACATGAAGAAAATTGGAAAACTACATACCCTACACGATTGAGAACAGCACCATAAAGTTCAGGGCGTTGCTGAGAACAGGCTGCCACCAACAGTCCACCATTAGATCCTCCGTGGATGGCCAACCTGAAATGAATGAAATTTAATGCGCGCGACCGCAAGGCGATTTTTTACAATACTTTTAGAAACTATTTTCCAAACCAAAATTGATCAGTGGAGCCAAGGACTGTACAGTCAGGTCTCGAATCTCCAGCAAAAAAAACTCGATTAAGATGTAGAGGCACCTAACCACAGACAGTTATTTTTTCAAAACCACTAAGGATTATCGGGATGACGCCGAGAATCCCACAAAAACCATGACCAAAATACTTACTTCTCAGGAGATGTCCACTTATTGTCGATTAAATACTCGGCGGCAGCAATGAAGTCTAAAACAAAGAGTTAGAAGCCGCATACAGCAAAAAAGGCAACCGACCGTCGAACACATTTGCTTATTTCCACGCATTCCACCTTCATGCCACTTTCACCGTACTCGCTTCCACCCTGAGATAGCGACAACCACGATTCCATTGAAGTTCTGCAGAAACAGGGCGCGCGAAAGGGAGAATATGGAGTATCGGCAATGTTGAAGCCCCATAGCCATTAAGCATAGTCGGATTTTTGCCATCCATAACCACATCTTTGTTGTGAAGAATAAACATCGGACCCTGAAATAACACAGCACAGTAGTGAGCGACCAAACGAGCAATTTTGAAACCAATGACGAATCCTATGACCCTCACAGGAAGCTTATGAAATATACCTTCCACAATGATTTTCGATGTACCTGAACCACTATTTTTGGAAAAAATGCACACGCCCTTGCTAGTAATGGCCAGGCCTCGAGCCTGAGCCAAAGCAAAAGACTAAATCATTGTGCAGCGCATATTCCAGTAGCTTTTGTTGGGAGGGGTATATTGCAGCAGCATCCAACATTTCATACTTGTTTCCATCTTTGCTGGTGTAGAATTCCTGCTTCACATCGAAAGGTTCTGTGTCAAGGCCGGCAATTTTCGTCTTCTTGATTCTACCAACTGAATAGGAACCGAGGAGGAGCTGCACTTAGAGAAGTCGGCTTGATAGATGATCGTCGGCGTGAGGAAAGATTCGAAGCTTAGGAAAATCTGCGCCTTGTTTTCGCCCATAGAATCCAGTTACCGAGCCAATTGGAAGCGGAATCTGATAAAGCAGCTTGCCGGTTTCCAAATCATGCACATAGAGAGTAGTCTTAATAAAAACGGATGTTAAAAAAGCAGCGAAGACTAATTAGGATCTACCTTGACATCCTCCAGGTAGGACACCACATCTTATTTCCAGCCACCGGCGCGACCCATTCAAGTTTGCGCTTAGGATCCTCCTCAATGACTGTTTCCCAAGTAGAAGGATTTTCAGCGTCGCTGTTCATCTTCACCCGGATTAGCTTGAACATGGCGGAGTTGTAGTTGGTCAGAAGCAGAGCAGATGCCCCGTCATTATCCACAAACTAAAGCAAGGGTTTGACTAAATAATGGTCATTAGCACTCCAAATGTCCTACGTCATATTTGGCCAAATTTGGTAAATAGCGGAGACAACGCGAGCTTCCCTTCAATTTTTTGGCTGCGGCCTGGAGATCATAGAAGTATATCTGATTGGTGGGATCACAACCTTTGCTGACTCCGACAATTAGGTATTTGCCATCTTCCGTGACGCTCCCATCGCTTAAAAAGAAAGAAGTGATAAACAATAACTGCTGTGTCACAATAACTACTAACCACATGAAGTTTTCATTATTCCTGAAATCGGCCACAAGCACATCATTCTTGCAGTCGGTTCCTAGCTTGTGGTAGTAGAGACTGTGAAACTTGTGCTTCTCCGGAAGATCCTTCGAGAGCTCCCTTGTGGTCTGGATATTTCTGCAAAAAAGGGGTTCGTCGAAGCTAGAAAATTAAAAGGAACCAACCGAGTAGAACACGCCCTCATTCGTCGAAATCCAGTCCAACCCACTGTGCTTGATTTGGGTGATTCATCAGGCAGATTCTCACAGTATTTTTACGGAATTTGACGGTTACCCAGTCACTTCCTTTTCCGACAACCATAAGCGAACAGCGAGCCATCTACTGACAGGCCTCTGACTGATTGAGGTAGTGCCATCTGCGACAAGCCATTAACATCCAAGAAGACTTCCTTTCTTCCAGTTTTGCTGCTGATAGTAGACCTGAAAAAAATGGGGTTTTCGGAACTTAATAAGGCATAAGTTCCACTGGTTCTGCAAGCCGAGTTGTAGTTGTAGTAATAGAAATCGCCGTGAATGGAAGTGCACCCAAATTTCTCGTAGTCCATAGCTTAGTCAGTCTGAAAAATAGCATGGTCATTTAGGCAGCATGGGATCTGAGAATGAACGATTACTTCTCCCGAAGCTTCTCAACGATTTTGGAAGAGCAAAGAAAGGGCTCAGACAACTTATTCAAGTCATCAACGAATTCCTGAGTTTCGCGAGCATCCGGCTCTTCAACAACGATACGCATCAACGATCTGAAATAAATGCAATATTTTTTGATCCAATCAACTTAGAACACCTACCTTCTTCCCATGGATGACTTCAACAAGAGATTCATCACGGCGAGCTCCTGCATATCTTTTTGGGTCAATGGAAATATTGTCTTGGTTCATCCTGCACAGAGAAACAGAATAATACCTTACTTTTCTGAAATCAAAGAGTGATAGCTTTTTGCGGAGGAAAATATCATCTGAACCCAAAAATATGCTCCAGACCAGTGTTTTATAAAAACTGGGAGTGAGAAGTCTTACAATGAGAGTAAGTGTGATATTTTCACAGTGAGAGTGGGATAGCGGCCAAATCTTTTTGGCAGGATTCTTATCCATAATATTTTTTGGCAATATCTCGGCCATATTCCTTCAATAATATGTATTCTCGCCACATCATCGAAAAAATTCCGGGATAGTTCCCAAGGATTTTTTGTCAGTCAACCAAATTCACTCTCATGTGAAAACATCTCATTCTCACTTCGATTTTCAATATAAGTATCCTACAGCTCGTTATAAAACTAGTTCTTATTTGTAACAACAGGTGTGGGGCTGGCACATACTTTCGAGAATCCTGATTCTTTGTTTGTTGGTATAACTTTGTAAAATCTCTTCAAGTAAAGGTTCTGTCTAAGCTGGACTTTATCGCACGACCAAATCTACTTTACAGGATGCGAAATCAATGCAGAAGCCGAAAAAACGAAAAAAATTAACAAAAGTTAGACCAAAACATTTCTGCATGAAATGCGGTCAGCAAAACAATCAACAATGTTTTAAGCAACACCTCACAAATGACACTTGAATTCCCGTTATTTTAAATGGCACTTAGCCAGAAGCTTTTTTTTTCGAATTAGATATTTTCAAGGTACGTTCACAACGGCCTCAAATGTTTACCCCTCCAAATTAATCTTTTACTCCTCTAAATCATTCATTTACCCCCAAAATCGTAAAAATGAGTATTTCTCGGTGTTTTTATGTCGTAAAATTTTTCTTTTGATCATCATGTAGCCCTGAATTTCTAGTTTCTTATAGGCTATCAACCGACCCCTTGTTGTTAGAAAATTTTCAGAAATACTTGCTTTTTATGAAACAACTCCTTTTTCATAAAAACAAGTATTTCTCAAAATTTTTCTAACAACAAGGGTCGGTTGATAGCCTATAAGAAACTAGAAATTCAGGGCTACATGATGATCAAAAGAAAAAATTTTACGACATAAAAACACCAAATACTCATTTTTACGATTTGGGGGATAAATGAATGATTTGGGGAGTAAAAGAATAATTTGACGGCGAAAGTACTTACAGCCGTTCACAAACTAGTGCGGGACTGAGTGTGAGATTTGGGGTGTTTTTAATGCGGGAAGAGCTGTACTTTTTTTCTTGACCAAAACTTTTTTTCTGTTGGTATCATATTTGTAGCTAAGATTCACGCCTTCAAAATGAGGTATTGACAAGCAACATCTAAAATGAAAAATTGGGGTAAAATGCTTAGGTCCGCACTCAGGACCACACTCAGTCCCACACAATATGTGAAAGTATCGGCTGTACCTCATTTCGTAACGCGCCATTTGGTAACGGCTTCATTTGTAACAGCTTCATTTGGTAACAGCTTCATTTAGTGACGGGCCGATTTCGTAACAAATAGTTTTGTAACGCGAGATTTCGTAACAAATTTTTTCGTAACGCAATTTGCTTTCTGTGATTATCTGATTCAGCAATTCTATTTTTTGTATAATATCATCTACCTGGATACTACCCAAACCACCTGTATAGTATCCAAACATCTGGATGGTGTCCAAACCACCTGGATAGTGTCCAAACCATTTGAATAGAGAATCACACCATCCTGACCGGCTTTACCCACCTCATGGTAGCTAAACACCTGGATACTGCTCCAACCATCTGGATGGTACCTCGAACCACCTGCAGGGAACTCAAGCTACAAGCAATCAAACAAAGTGCACGTTCACTTGAAGCAATTTTTGGTCGCCACTTGGATCAAACATTTTTTACGGTTTTCGTGTTCCAAACCAGTTTTCTGGACTTATTCTGGCATGCTCAAGATGGTTTGATAGTGATAAAAACGCGTTTTCTCGAGTATTTTTTTGAGTATTGGGATATGATTTGATTTTACCAAAACTCGAAAAATACCTGAGAAAACGGCGTTTTACCATTAACCGTTTTCAGCATACCAGAAGTAGTCCAAAACAGGTTTTGGAACATGAAAACGTAATAAATTTTTGATCAAGTGACCGACCACTTGGTTTAGTTGGTGCATGGAGTATCAAGTAGAACTGAAGTTGGATATAGAAAAGCATTTTAAATTAAAAAAGGTCTTCCAAGACGAAAATATTACTACTCGGGATCACTACACTACATGAGTTCCCCAACCTGCGTACGACTACCTGGGTACAACAAAACCAAGTGGTCGTCCACTTAGATCAAAAATTTGTTCGCGTTTTTCATGTTCCAGAAACCTGTTTACTGACTAGTTCGGGCATGCTGAAGACGGTTTGATATTAGTCAAACGCCGTTTTCTCGGCTAATTTTTTGGTTTTGGAGCAATTCGAGTTTCGTAAAATCAATTGTCTCCCAATACTCAAAAGATACTCGAGAAAACGGCCTTTTACCACCATCAAACCATCTTGAGCATGCCAGAATTAGTCCAGTAAACAGGTTTTTGAACATGTTTTAGAAAAATTTGCTCCAAGTGGACGACTTCTTGTGGACGACCACTTGGTTTGGTTGGTTCAGACTAGAAAAATTTGAATTCCCGCAAAATCATATCAAAACCGAGGTTGATGGTTTGAACCACTATGGCTGCAAAGACTACTCTCCAGGGTGGTTATCAAATGGGTTAAAAGAGCATGCTCACCTGTTTCAACTTGTTACGAAAAAATTGTTACGAAACGAATCTGTTACGAAATTTTGCGTTACAAAAATGTTACTAACTGAAGCTGTTACGGAATGAAGCTCTTACGAAATGGCGCGTTACGAAATAAGGTACAGCCAACGTAGCTTTATGGTGGTACAGTCGAGTCTCGATATAGTGGCACTCCGATATAGGGCACCCTCGATATAGTGGCACCTTGGTCACGGCTAGTTTGGTTTCTATTTGGTTTCGGCTAGCAGGAAATGACTAGAGTGATACCCTCGATATAGTGGCACTCTCGGTATAGTGGAACCTGATGGTCAGTCCCGAGGGGTGCCACTTTATCGAGACTCGACTGTATTTAATTTTGCTCGGAATTGTGAAAATGCCCGTAGAATCTTTAATTTCGCCCGTAGAATTGTGATAAATGCCCATAGAATTCTAAATTTTGCACGTAGATTACTAAATTTTGCCCGTACTCGCTCGAAATCATGTTTTATTCGGTTTTTAAGATGCTATGGGACATGAAACATGCTGAAAAGACGTTTTAAAGTTGTGGACGTAATTTTTCGGAGAATTTTTTTTGACCAATATACGACCCTTTGTTCTGAGAGGCCAATGGTTGCACAATATACCAAATAAAATCTCGAAAAAGTGTCGTCTACTGCCTTACAACCAGTGATGTTTCGTGTGGCGACCGGACAAATTCAGATTTTATCTATCTCTCCAGATTTTATCGTCGCCGTTCCGTGACACGATTCGATCGATTTAAAGGAGCATGGACACCTAAGACAAAGCAATGTTGAGGGGATGGGACAAAAACACCGCAGGGACAAAACACCGCATAGGACAAAACACCGCCGTGCCAAAACACCGCCGGACAAAACACCGCGGGACAAAATACCGCGAGCCAAAAGCATGACAAAACACGCCGGACAAAACACCGCCTAGGACAAAACACCGCCGTTGTTAAAACTACCTATCCTGCTATCTCATAAGCTTGGATTAACCTTTTTCTGTAATGTACTTTTTTGTCAGAAATCTGCAAATGGATGATCTATTAAAAAGACCCTACGCCGCTTTCTCAAACAAAGGCGCGAAGAAGTACGTGCATGAAGGAAGGATGTACGTCAAGAATCGCGATCTCAGAGGTACTAACAGAGGGAAACTTTCGGCAGAGTGCGATCAGCGGGCGATAGGATGCAAAGGAAGAGCTTGGTTTACGAAGAAGGTCAGTTCATCAAGTAAGTTATTTTGGTCGTTTTAATTCCTCTTATAATATTTTTGGCTTAAGAATGGTGTCAGAGCATGGATGCGAAGCAAATCCGTCTCACATTGCTGTGACTGCCATAAGAAATGAAGAAAAACGGTTAGCTACAACTACTACAATGGTAATCATTGAGTCCTTATTTATTTCCAAACATTCATTGCAGCGAACAGGAGAAATATTGGCACAGGTCCGGAACAAAGCAAGAACTTCTGGAGTTCAGGGTGAGTTGCCGAGAGCTGAAGCTAAGAAAGCGAGGAATTCGAAGAGCCAGAACAGATTCTGAAGACTGTAAGCCTCCTGCTATTCCGACTTCTTTGGAGGTTTTTATATAAGCGTGAAGTTACTGATTTCATATGTCTATATTCAGAGCGTAATTATCCCCTTCTCGTACCAAGTTTATGAAGCCGTCTACGGGCGTGATCCTGACAAATGGTTGCTAGCAGATTCCGCGTTTGATAAGGCGATCGGAGGAAGGATTTTCGTATTTGGCCGAAAAAGCTACACCCAGTGGATGGCAACAGTCAAAAAGGTGTTCGTTGATGGGACTTTCCGAATTTCACCTCCTCTGTTTGAACAGGTCCTAACTTATTTACATAATCTATATTATGGAATTTTATTTGCTGCAGGTTTTTTGGTGCTTGCCAAAAGAAATGAATACGTCTTTCCATCGCAACGGCCTTGCTTCCAAACAAAAGGCTGTCACATATCGAAAATTCTTTCAAATGGTACATGATGTGTTTCCACAGCTCAACCCTCAAGGAGTCTCATGTGATTATGAACTGGCCATTCAGAATGCAGCTCGCGGAGAATGGGAGGGTGTATCGATCGATGGTTGCTACTGGCATCTCTGCTCCAACCTTTACAAGCATCTTGAACAAGAGGGTCTCTCTGCTCAGTACGATAGCGATGCTCAGTTTGCTCATGAGGTACGTTGATATAATTTTCAGAGTATCTTTTACTTAGTTTTAGTGCCGCAAAATTGTGGCATTAGCATGTGTTCCTATCTCGCACCTTGATGAATGCTTCACGTCACTGAGATGGAATCTTCCAGCCGTTTTAAGTCCAATTCTAGATTGGTTTGAAAACTACTATCTTGGTAATTGTTATCTCGTTTGAAATACTTCTATTCTTTGATTTTCAGGCCCTATGCAGCCTGATGGAGTTCGCAAAACAGCTCGCTTTCCAATAGACTCGTGGAATCTCGTTGAGAGGATTGAAAATGGTGAAAACAGAACAAACAACTACGCTGGTTAATTTCGTATGGTAAAGATTTGCTTTAAAATCTAAAGATTTTAGAAGCTCATCATCGTAAGGTTGCTTGCGAACTGGGGGTTTGTCATCCAAATTTATGGAGATTCATCGATTCAATGAAGGTAATATTTGACTTGATTTGCTTTATGAATCGCTTTGTACGGTTACATGTTAAGCTTGTCCAACGAGGCGTAGATGAAGCTTACAGTGAAATGGTTCTTGGACATGCACCGCCCGTCAAGCTCAAGAAATACCGAATGGCTGATGAAAGAATGCTCGCTTTGGTAAAGAAGGCTGTTAAAGCGTGGAGTGAAATTGTCCCTATGGATTACCTGTCAGGTATTGCCTACAACTTCCGGATGGCGCAGGGTTATCAGTTTCCGGAAGCGCAAGACGAGGAGGAATTGCTGATAGTCAATGAACGAGTGCCAGAAAACAGTCGGAATCATGCGGAAGGTTAAATTTTGATATAGAATTGTGAAATGATTTTTATTTCGTTAAGCATTACTTATGCATGGCTTTTAGTAATTTCACCGCCCTTGAAAAAGCCCCGCCTCGACTCACCTGAAGTGATGAAAGAGATTGATGTGCCGCTGCCTACCTATCCGTGGAAGGATGAGCCCAGCAAAATCAAGTTGATCAAGGGGGACAATAACTGCTTCTACGGTACATCAAAGACCACGGTGGAATTCTAAAATAATCTCATTCATATTATAGGTGCATAGCTTGCTTGGAGTACAAAGACGAGGAGGAGCATGAGCGAGTGCGACGAGAAATGATGGCATTCCTCCTAGGCAACAAGCATCATTCGTGGATCAAATACTTTGGAGGCGCTGATGGGGTGTATGAATACGCTAGGAAGTTTTCTCAACTCGGGGAATGGGGCAGCAGCATGCAACTCATCTTGGCCTCCAAGCTCTACAACACTAACTTCATCCTCTATCAACCGGACCAATTGCCTCGCTTCGTACCATTCTTCGTCGACAAGGTTGGTTAGCTGAACTTATTTTGTTGGTAATGGTTTATTTGGGTGGATTCAGGACTTTCTTTCCGGTAGCATGGAGCCGCGTGTGGGATTCATTCGTTTTCAGGGATTTCCAAAAGAGCATTTTGATGTGGCGAAATTTGAGATGAAGGAAATTATTTGAGTGTTATAGTGCTAACCTTTGTTTGTCCTTTGAGTTGTTGTTATGAGCTTGTTTCAATAAAGTTGGTGGTTGTTACGACTCATTACGACTCATTGCATGGCGATGGAAAAATTGTACTCTTCATTAAAGAGTCTTTAAAGAGTCTTTAAAATTGTTCACAAATTTTTATTTTTTGAAATTATAGTACTTTATCCTCGTCCTCGTACTCGTACTTCTTAATTTTTAGGTTCGTACTCGTACTCGTACTCGTACCTCTATTTTTCAGCTGCTCGTACTTCGTACTCGTAGTACGAGTACGGTACAAGTACGAGTACGAGTACGAAATACGAGTACGAGTTCCAACACTGATTGAGCGGAGAAAAATTACTCTTTGACTAAAATTGATATTTGCGGCTAGATATTTGCAGATAACGATGAAGATACGGTCCAATACCCAAATAGCAAAGTAAAACTAGTTTGCAAACATGGTCTAGTCAAACAGTAATAGAATCAGGGTTTCGAACATCCTGAGGTAAGACAAAAGTGCCAGAAAACAAAAAAAGACAGAGATAGAACTCCTCTTTCACTGAGATTAAGATCTCCACGACATCCCACATGAATCTCCACCCATAACTGGAAAAATGAAATTCGGCGGTGTTTTGTCCTAGGCGGTGTTTTGTCCGGCGGTGTTTTGTCATGGCGGTGTTTTGGCTCGCGGTATTTTGTCCCGCGGTGTTTTGTCCGGCGGTGTTTTGGTACGGCGGTGTTTTCCTAGGCGGTGTTTTGTCCCTGCGGTGTTTTGTCCTAGACCCATTGTTGATAT